>JAESUZ010002755.1:1125000-1138300 GCA_017311185.1 Proteles cristata cristata | reverse complement strand
GCACGAGTGGAAAATCTATCCTGTCGGCATGGAGGTGGGTGCACGATTCATATGCCTCGGGATGAAGGTCGGTACCAGCAAGTGAAGGGAAGAGCAAACGAGGAAGCCTAGACTGTGTGAGATGAGGGAAGTCAGGAGAGCCTAGGAGAATTTTGCCATTTAAAAAATCATATGTAAAATTAGAAATTTATAATATATAGACTTTTGTCATCAAAATTGATTATACCCAGAGGAATCATATTTAATCACTTGGACCAAGAAAAGAACATAATGATTATCAATCTGGTTCACAAAGATGATAAATACAATATACTGAAGATTATTTATTTGGTTGTTCATTTATTTATTGTTTTTAAAGTTTATTTATTTTGAGAGATAGAGTGTGTGCGCATGCATGTGTGTGTGAGTGGAAGAGAGGCAGCAGAGATGGGGAGACAGAGAATCCCAGGCAGGCTCTGCATTGATAGCACCTGATTCGGGGCTCGATCTCATGAACTGTGAGATCATGACCTGAGCCAAAACCAAGAGTCAGATGCTTAACTGACGGAGCCACCTAGGCACCCCTGTAGATCTTACATTTAAATTTAGCTGTTAGAAAGACATTTCTTTTTTGTTTTAAAAATTTACACTTTACTGGTCTCTTTGAGAATATACAGCTATAATAGTTCATAGCTCAAAAATTCTTACTTATAATTTTTCTCATAGAGACAACATAAATTTTATAATCATTTATTAATTATGGAATGGGAATGTTCGGCAATAAGCAATTTTTCATGGCTTGATTAGATTTTCTCAGTTTTAGATGGCCACATTTTTTTTCGGATATAAACATTTCAAGATAAATCACATAAATATTTATTTTTAGAGATAAAAGCAGAGCACTGTACTATATTTCCTAAGGTAAGGCTATTATTTTAAATATAAATTATGCCTTCAAAATGTGTATTTACATATATAGCACTTATAATCTATGATACCTCCAATTCTCTTCAGAAAGGGACTTTTTATAACAGGAGACATGGTTTTTTAAAATCACACTCTCATCTTTACTCCTAAAAGTAAATTTGAGGTCTGGGACATTTCATCTAATTTACACCCTTACACCCTTTCATTACAAGCTTAAAGTATTCTTGGAATAAGTAAGCCTGGATAATATCTAACTTTACATGCACGTGTGAGTGTGCACTGCGAGTGTGCGAGCACGCACACACACACACACACACACACACTTTATACATGGGAAACCATATTTGTACTCTAAACTGATTCTGTTTAAACAAAGAGAAAGCAGAACTTCTGGTTTGAGGTCTATGATGTTAGTCTTTTAATGTTTCCTTCTCATCCCTACAAGTAGATAATGGCAATGACACACTTTCAACTTGCCGGGAATCGTGAAGTCCAGACTCGTGCTCCTTGAGGAGAAAACTTAGAACACTGACCTGCACGGAAGGAAGACACCGTTTTTGTAACTAGCAAGGGACGTGGGAAAGATGGGCTTAAAAATGTAACACATTTTATAGATAAACCACATCTTCTAGATCCATTCATCTGTTGATGGACACTTAGGCTCTTTCCATGATTTGGCTATTGTGGAGAGTGCTGCTGTGAACATTGGGGTCCATGTGCTCCTATGCATCAGCACTCCTGTGTCCCTTGGGTAAATTCCTAGCAGTGCTATTGCTGGGTCATAGGGGAGTTCTCTTGTTAGTTTCCTGAGGAACCTCCACACTGGCAATGAGAAAGAATGAAATCTGGCCTGTGTAGCAACATGGATGGACCTTGAGGGTGTTATGCTGAGCGAAATAAGTCAGGCAGAGAAGGACAGATACCATATGTTTGCACGTATAGGAGGATTAGGAGGAACTTGACGGAGGAACAAGGGGGAGAAGAAGGGGGGAAATGGTGGGGGAAAGGGAGAGAGGCAAACCATGAGAGACTCTTGAATGCTGACAAAAACCGAGGACTGATGGATGTGGGGGGGAGGAGGGATGGGCATGGAGGAGGACTCTTGTGGGGATGAGCACTGGGTGTTATGTGGAAACTAATTTGACAATAAATATTTGTAAAAAAAAAATAAAAGCAATGTTGGTAACCAAAAAAAAAAAAAAAAAATGTAACACATTTGCTGTGAAGGCAGAATTACAGGTTAACTGTTAAAGCATTCCGAGAAAAAAAGAGAGCGGTGACTGGGTGGGAACTCACAAATTTTACATCCTGAAAGCAGAAAGGATGCTTGTGCGCCCTTCGAGTGGTAGAGTGTGGACCAGGGTGCCTGCCCGAAGGCGGGTCAACTCCCCAGGCACCAACCAGCCCCAAGAGCGGGGGGGCCGATTGTACATCTGGTACATCTTGTACCCGAGAGCCCAGCTGAGCTAGGCCTTCCTGGTCCAGCTCCTCGATGGCAAACACGGAATCGGGGGAGTCGGCTCCTCAGGGAACCAAACTGAGATGCGCGCACTCGTAGCGACGCCGAGCGGCCGCCGCCAGCGAGGGTCCCCGCGCAGCCGGGTCGGAGCTGGCACCTCTCGGCCCGGCCGGGCCCGGCAGGCTGGGGCGCCGGTCAGCGCGGGGCCCGGGGGCCTCGGGGGAGAACTCCAGCTCTGTGCGGGCTGGAGGCCGAGCCAGGCAGCTGCTGACGGGCAGGGTGGGGAGGCCTCCTGGCTGAGAACCGGTTTGAGCGAAGACCGGGAACCGTGAGCAGAGCGCAGCGACGGAGAGCGAGGACTCAGGGACCCGAGCGGGAGCTCCTACTTGAACTTGTCCCCAGCCCAGCAACCAGAAAGGCACAGAGGTAAAGAGGAAGGAGGCTGTTTCGGTGATGCCTGGAGCATGAGAAGCTCTGTGGAGGAATTCCAGAACAAACTGGAAAGCAACGGGTGGCGGGCCATGCTTCTTGTCTGGGTCACGTGCCAACTCTTCCTTCTAGCCTCCCGGGGGCTCAGGGTAGATACCTGTGGGGACACTTTGCCCAGGGAGCAGCAGGTGACACTGGCAGCCGAGCGCTACACGCCTCGCGCAGGAAGCGGCGGCAACCAGCAGGGGGGCTGCGAAGCCCTGTGGGAGCACCAAGGAGGTTCCCGCCGAGCCCCGTGTATCACACAGACACGCAAGGGGACTGGGGACCTCAGTCCTCCCGAAGCGGAACTGTGCCCGACAGAGCGGCGGACGAGCCTGTGAGAGGGATGTAAATGGGTGCCAAACGCAGGGGCTACGCGCATGGTGTGTGCGTCAACGTGTGCACACGCCCGCATTGCACACGGATGTCTGCCTGTGTGTGCCGGTGCCTTTTATTTACTGGAGGACGGAGATGAATGGGAGACAGTTGGTATTTAAATAGATGTGCTTGCATCCTCTCTCTTCCCCCATCCGTGTCCAGGGAACTCGATTCTTCTACAGCCCACAACACACAACCCTCCAGACTCTGACTCCAGGCCATTGCCATCAACTTAGCACCTTCAACTCTTAACTGTTGGTGATCTCCCTCAAGGATTTGGGAGTATTTGTTTTAAAACAGGCACAGCAAATGAAATTTGAGGACAGTCAGAGAGGAGATACAATGCCAAGAGGAGCTATGGGCTGGAGTCCTCGCAAATTTCATATGTCAGACAGACTTTCTACAGCCTAATGATTTTTTAAAAAGTAATTTGCATAGATATAGCTGTTTCCATAGCAACCCAGATAGTGTTACATTTAGCAAAGCTACCGAGAGACGGTAAGAGGCCTCCCTGGAGGTAAAAGGACTTTTAATAAGACCCCGGTGTTTGGGGGTTCATCAGCAAACTGTAGAGAGAAATCCCTTTCCTTCTTCCACTGACTGTGTGGCTAACTTAATCAGACTTGCTTCCTTATGGGAGAGTTCCCATCCTGGGGTCACATGATCATTTCTTTCTTTTCAATCCCATTTTCATTAGATTCAAGTTATAAATACTTAGTTGTGCTCGATGTGAAGTTTATACATGACAATAAAATTTCACATCTGTGTTTGCACACTCCAATAACTAAGTTAATAGCAAGGGCAGTTTTGCAGAAAATTATTAAATTGATAAACTGCTTGAAAATCCTAAATGATCCATGTTCATCTTATAACTGTAACTGTGTGTTAAATACAAATTTCTCTTTCCCGTTAATTTAACAAAACATTAGGAAGTCTACTGAAAGTGGCATGGAGGTAAAGTAAATTAACACTGTCCTGCCTATGGGTGTTGGAATTGAAAGGTACATGTGATCGGGTGTTAAGTGGTTACATGCATCAGAAAATGCCTCCAGGGGTAGAAGCAAAGAGTAAAGCTTCTAAGCTCACCCTGTCTGAGAAAGATACCCCAAAGCTGAAGCTCCACTGCCAAAGAAAAGCAAATGTATTTAGTTTTCTTCTCTCTCTTTTAACTCTCGTTTCTTTCATTGCTGTGAACGAGATTGGAACTCATAGAAAATAAAACATCTGCTCCATCCAGACTATAAAATCACTTTAAAAGATGGATGCAAAAATCCTCAACAAAATATTAGCCGACTGAATCCAACAATACATAAAAAAAAAACCCTTCACCATGATCAAGTGGGTTCTATTCCGGAGACAGGAGGATGGGTCAATAATCACAAATCAAACAATGTGATACATCTCGTATCAGCAAGAGAAAGATCAAAAGCCATGTATCATCTCAATAGGTGCATAAAAAGCATTTGACAAAGTATATTATCCAATCATGATAAAAACTCTCAATAAAGTAGGCCTAGAGAGAACATACCTCACCATAATAAAGACCATTTATGAAAATCCCACATATGCGAACACCATAATCAATGGTGAAAAACTGAGAGCTTTTCCTCTAAGATCAGGAACAAGACAAAGATGTTCACACTCATCAGTTTTATTCTACATAGTACCGGAAGTCCTAACTGCAATAGTCAAACAAGAAAAAGAGAAAAAAGGCATCCAAGTTGGTAAAGACGTAAAACTTTCACTATACGCAGATTACATGATACCGTACATAGAAAACCCTACAGAGGGGGCGCCTGGGTGGCTTAGTCGGTTAAGCGTCCGGCTTTTGCTTAGGTCACGATCTCGCGGTTCGTGGGTTCGAGCCCGCGTCGGGCTCTGTGCTGACTGCCAGCTCAGAGCCTGGAGCCTGTTTCAGTCTGTGACTCCCTCTCTCTCTGACCCTCCCCTGCTCACGCAGTCTCTCTCTCTCTCCTAGAAATAAATAAAACATTAAAAAAAAAAAAAGAAAACCCTACAGAGGCCACCAAAAACTACTTACTAGAACGGATAAAAGAATTCAGTAAGGTCACAGGACACAAAATCAATACATGGAAATCTGTTGCATTTCTATACACTAGTAATGAAGTAGCAGAAAGAGAAGAGTGGGGATGAGCACTGGGTGTTATATGGAAACAAACTTGACAATAAACTATTAAAAAAAGTTCTATTTACAGTTGCACCAAAAAGAATAAAATACCTGGAATAAACTTAACCAAAGAGGTAAAAGACCTGTACTCCAACAACTATAAACCATTGAAGGTGACACAAACGAGTGGAAAGATATTCCATGTTCATGGATTGAAGAACCAATGTTGTTAAAATATCTATACTACCCCCAAGCAATCTACATATTTAATGCAATCCTTATCAGAGTGCCAATAGCATTTTTCACAGACCTAGAACAAATACTCTTAAAGGTCATATGAAATGACAAAAGATCCTGAATTGTAAGGCAATCTTAGGTAAGAAGAACAAAGCTGAAGGTATCACAATACTAGGTATCAAGATACGCTACAAAGCTGTAGTAATCAAAACAGAAAACTTCTAGACGAAAACATAGCAGTAATTCCTCTGACATTGGCTACAGAAACATTTTTCTAGATATATCTTCTCAAGCAAAGGAAACAATAGCAAAAATAAACTATTGGTACTATACCAAATAACAAGGTTTTCTACAGCAAAGGAAGTCATCAACAAAATGGCAAGGAAGCTTACTGAATGGGAAAAGATATTTGCAAGTGACATATCCAATAAGGGGTTAATAGCCAAAATACATAAAGAACTTATACAGCTCAACACCCAAAAACCAAATAATCTGATTTTTAAAAATGGGCAGAAGAACTGAATGGACATTTTTTTCCCAAGAATATATACAAATGGTCAACCAGTAAAAAGATGCTCAATATCACTCATCATCAGGGAAATGCAAGTCAAAACCACAATGAGATATTACCTCAGATCTATCAGAATGGCTAGAATCAAAACTACAAGAAATAACAAGTGTTGGCAAGGATATGGAGAAAAAGGGACCTTCATGTGCTGTTTGTGCGAACGCAAGCTGGTGCAGCCACTATAGAAAACAGTATGGAGGTCCCTTAAAGAAAAAATTGAAAATAGAATTACCATACAATCCAATAATTCCACTCTTCGGTATTAACCCAAAGAATAAAAAAACCCTAATTCAAAAAGATATATACACCCCTATGTTACAATAGCCAAGATATGGAAGCAACCCAAGCGTCCATCCATGGATGGATGGATGGATGGATGGATAAAGAAGATGTGATGTGATGCGTGTGTGTGTGTATGTGTGTGTGTGTGTGTGTGTGTGTACATATACATACACATACACACAATGGAATATTACTTGGTCATAAAAAAGAATGAAACCTTGACATTTGCAACAACGTGGATGGACCTAGAGGGTATAATGCTAAATGAAATAAGTCAGAGAGAGAAAGACAAATGCAAGATAAGTTCCCTCATATGTCAAATTTAAGAAAAAACAAAGAAGTAAAAAAATCCAGACTCTTAAATACAGAGAACTGATGGTTACCAGAGGAGAGGTGGGTGGGGGCTGGGGGAAATAGGAGATGGAGCTCAAGAGTACACTTATTCTGAGGAGCACTGAGTAAAGCATAGAAATGTTGTACACTTGAAACTAGTATAACACTTTATGTTAATTATTCATCAGTAAAAAATAACAAAACTGAAAAATATTAAACATCAGCTCCACCCAAGCTATAAAATCTCTTAAAAAGTGAAGAAAACTGAAACAAAACAAATACCACTACAGCTAATATCTAAGATGACTTCTTGTTAATAACAATGTTATTAACTTCTTGTTAATAAGAGTGTTTTGTGACTGCTTTGGAATCCGTATTTCTCAGTATTAGATTCTGGAGCATATTACTACCTCCTGCTAACTCTCAGTGGAGAGAATTTTGAGTGAATGATAAAATATGGAGGACAATGTCTCTTCATCTAAAAAAAATTCTTTTAACACACAATTTGAGGAATGGAAGTAGCCTTCGTACTGCTGATACTTATGAATGTAACATGTGGTTCACTACAAACTATATCTGGAAAGCCGACTAGAGTACATATTCATTTTTTCAATGAAGTAACCCCAAAGATAGGCTTCAGAGCCAGTATTTGTGAACAGAGCAGGTATGCCACTTGAAGATGGAATTGAGTTTATGAATGAAAATCCATTAAAAAAAAAAAAATCCAACATGCACGAAAGCCAAACCAAAGGTAGAGCAAAGGGCGATTTTGGCTAATGTGTATCTTCAGTTTAAGGACTAAATGTGCTTGTCATGGGACGGCTTTTTCTGTGGTGCTGAATATTTTTTTTTTTATGCCTCATTTTCTATGTTTCCAAATTGTCTGAAAAAAAATTCCAAACTTTCAAGTTGGACAACTGTAGTTTGTACACCAAATGAATTCTTGCTCACTGTGGTGAATTAATACCATGTGGCCTCAGGAACACCTTGTATTATTTGTGTGAGGCAAATCCAGTTACATAGAGAATTACTTTTTAAACTCTTTAAATGTGTATTTATTTGTTTACTTACTTTTGAGAGAGAGACAGACAGACAGACAGGGCTCGAGTCGGGGAAGGTCAGGAACAGGGAGACAGAATCTGAAGCAGGCTCCAGGCTCTGAGCTTGTCAGCACAGAGCCCATGCGGGGCTCGAACCCATGAACTATGACATCATGACCTGAGCCGAAATCGGATGCTTAACCGGCTGAGCCACCCAGATGCCCCAGGTTATGTAAGAATTATAAAGCAGGACCCCATGACTGTCCTCCCTCTTCCCCAAAAAGGCGCATGGCTTCTTGGAGGGTGTTAGATTAATAGGCAAATATGCATGGAGAGAGAAGACCAGAATTGTCTGAAGCAGGCAGCGTTCAAGGAAGGTGGCAACAGCAGACATGCAAAAGGCACCTCCTCTATGCGGGAGTGACAAGTGTGATGCCCACACATGCACAGGAGTGACACAGTGAATTTATTCTTAAGAAAGGAGGAGCAATTCTGTGAGTACAGGGTGTGTTTTATTCTCTTGCTCTCCTTATCTGAAAGCCAAACTCATGTCTATCTTTCAAACCCACTACAAACATTAATTTCTCCATTAAGCCTTTCTTGATCCCCTAGATTGAGAATTCCCTTTCCTCCTTGAAGCTTTTCCAGCCTTTTCTCGGTGCTTACTTTGTAGAATAGTCATCCACGTGTATGCACCCTCTCTCACACTTGATCGACAACTCCTTGGGGACAGAACTTGTATCGACATCATTTTTGCATTTTATAACATCGGCTCCACCTTACACATAGTGTTGCTTGGACATATACTGGGGAACACAGGAAAGAAAGGAGATGGATAGGAAGGCCAGCTGCTGAGGACAACTTCCCCATTTCTCTGGGATCATGGGTCTCTATGGTACAGCTCCCTGAGTTAGGATATCAGTTCATAGAGATTCTTCCTCTGGGGTCTCTCTCAGGAGGGCATCACCGTGATGGCACACAGCTTCCAGGAAGGCAAATACCCCACTGATCCCGACAGGCAGCCCACTGGGAGTGTGAGTTGCTATGGGAAAACAGTTGAGCACATAATGACACGGCGTCTCCTCCCCTGCCAGGTGGAGTCTCATCCTCCAAGGGACAACCAGGAAGGAGGTGGATTCCGCACATTTCATTGGGAATAACAAATAAAAACATCTGCTGAAAAGGAAACCAGGTGTTGGGCAAGGGGCGTGCACATCCTTTAATTCTCTCCTTTCCTCCAGGAGCCGGTGGGGATTTCGACGTTGGGTTCATTAACACTAGTTAATGTAATTTTTGTGATAATTGTAGAGCAAATAGAGCAAAGTCTCAAATATAATTAGGGAAAAGTGTTTCTAATTAACTTGTAACTCGTGAGTTGCAACGTAGAGCCACAAATCAGTTCTGCATTGTCAGACCTAACAAGTAGGATGCACTGTACATTTCCATCCGGGCAAATAAATGAAACAAGACGAAACGCCCCTGCGAACCTTTACAATGTCTCAGCATGCTCTAGAACTTATCTGTGGGTAAGCACAGGTGTGTGTCATGTCATCGGCACCGGTGATCCTAGGGGTGAGCGACGAAGGCAACCGCACACAGTCTGGGGACAGCCAACATTTACCTGGGCAGCGTGCCAAACGGTACGCTCACGTGGGTGTACAGAGGTTTGAAGGAAGCCCCCAGGGGTTCTGTAGGGAAATGGAGACTATGCGAGTTGCAAGCCCCGCCCCTGCCAACAGCACCCTCGGTCAGAGCAGCTTCCCTACCCCTGTCTGTCAGTTAGGCGACAGTCACTGGTGACCGCTGCTGCCTTGTAAGAAGTGCCTCACGTTCTCTTCTCTCACATGAGCAGGCACGCTGAAATAAGAGGGGACTTCAAATTCATTCTAATTTGCAAAAATGACAAATGGGCCAGATATTTCCTTTGGCTAATTTAGCTACTATTTGCAACAGGTTATTTTGGCATCTCTCAAAACATACCTGCGCCTCGTAATCTCCCATCTCACTGCTGTTCACTGTGGTAACTGCTGGCCCAGAGAGAATAGAAAGTGATGTTCTTCAAACTCACATGCTTGTGACACCTGCCAGCGGGTCTTGCAAAAATATGGACACCCAAGCTGTTACCACAGAGACCTGGGGCCCAGGAATCTTCATTTGACTGGGGGAATTGGGGAATCATGGGTAGAGTATAAAGAGAACAGACTTCGGGAAGAGAGGGTTAGGGGATGTACTGCATGCCAGCTGGGGCAGTGAGCTCCGTTAAACCCGGCCTCTGGGGACATCTGGGCATATTCAAAGCACCCACCATGATGACCCATAAGTGGTGGGTATTCAGGAATGTTTGTTTATCTTATCTGGAAATGTGAGAATGGAAAGAGTACCTTGCTTTTCAGGTTAGGCACATTGGGGAGCATTGAGAATGTAAAACACAGAAATAATGTGACGTATCAGCTCCAGAAACACCTACCAGTACCCTCCTCTGTGGCATACGCAATAAAGAAGGGTTCTAATACTGATTTACACAGTCACCAAGTCAATGGGTCTGTATTTTACCATAACATAAACTAGAACTCCCTAAAAAACACATCATATCAAAATGTCTTGCTCACTGGAACGCAGATGCCGCCATCTTGGTCATTCATAAAAGATCTACAACGTAGGGAAGGACAATCTGTGATTGGAAGGAGACTGGTTTTCTGAAGAACGTGGGACAGAGCTGGGTTTTCACCCTGGAACACTAAACGTCCAGACTTCATTTATGGGAGAGAGAAAGAAACTGCCATCTAAGCTAACATACACCATCAGGTGGGGCTTTTCATTTCTTGAAGTGAAGCTTCATTCTATGTAATAAATTCCCATCACTTTCTAATTTGCTTAGCCTGCTCCATTTTTCGTCATAGCGCTCCCTGAAATGACAGGCTTATTGTCTCTGTTGTCTACCACAGTGTAAGCCCTCTGAGAGCAGGGCTCTGAATTTTAAGTTTGCAACATTCCACAACAGTTCTGATAATGGATATTAAAATTACACTCAAAGTTTGATTTATTCCAATTCTTTACAAAGATCCCTCTCAACTATGCCCTTTATTTCTCTCTTCTTCCACCTGGCTCCCTGCACACAAGCACCACCATCTTGGCCATTAGGAAGAGTGCTATACCCCAGGGATGGCCCAAGGCTAGTGGGCACAGACCAGAGGAGCTTTCATCAAATACTGTGGTTGGCAGAACAATGGCCCGCCAAAAAATTCCATATCTTAATCCCTAGAATTTATGAGTATGTTACATTTTATTGAAGATGTGATTAATTTAAGAAGGGCAGATTATCCTAGAGATTCACTCCTGCTGGCAGTCAGAGGGAAAGGTGACTACAGAAGACTTCTCAGAGATGTGATGCTGCTGGCTCTGAAGACATGGGAAGAGGGGCCCCAGTCAACATGGGGAAAGTGGGTCTCCAGTCCAGGAATGTGGGCAGCTCTAGTAGCTGGAGAAGGCTCGGACCTACCTAGAGTTTCCAGAAAGGAACACAGCCCTGTTGACATCCTAATTTTAGCACAGTGAGACTTATGTTGGATTTTAACCTCCAGAACTGGAAGATAATAAACTGCATTATTTTAAGTGGCCAGATTTGTGGAAATATGTTGTAGCAGCAAACTGTAACAGATACAGACTTCACTGAGTGGCCGCCATGGACTTCTCTGGGGCTGGTCTTGGGGTACACACCTGTGTCTGGGATCACTGTTCTTAGGGCTTAGCACGGTGCCTTTTCTAAAGATGATGGGCATGGGCCAGGGTTCACACCCCTGGATAGTCATGGGTAGGATTTCACACTGGAACAATGTATCTTTGAGGCCCTAAAGATATGTCAACAATTCCCACGTGAGGTAGCCCTGAATTACCTAAAGAGGGATGAAGGGACAGAGAAGCCTTCTGGCAGAGGCTATGTGGAACTGAAAAGTTGGAAAGGATGATTTTTATACTTTAGTTAGCTTAAGAATTGTGGGCTTTGAACTTTAACACACAATGGCAAGAGATATTGATTTTTAGGCTTTAATTCCTTTGAACTTTAATGTCTTTGGACTCCAACATAAAAGTGGATTGAAACTTTGAGTTTTAATTTCTCCTTGGGAATTTGATATTTGGTGGGGTTTATATTAAAATTCAGAGCATCTCTGCATTGCTGGCATTTCATTATTGGAATGTCTCTATTCATTTTTATCTTTGTAACGCTGCTGCATCTTATGGAAGAACCTCTGATATGCTACATGGGACAACATGGTGGACATTATTTGGGATAAGAAATAAATGTGGGGGGTGCCTGGGTGGCTTAGTCGGTTAAGCGTCCGACTTTCGCTTAGGTCATGACCTCGCGGTTCGTGGGTTCAAGCCCCGCGTCGGGCTCTGTGCTGACTGCCAGCTCAGAGCCTGGAGCCTATTTCAGAGTCTGTGGCTCCCTCTCTCTCTGACCCTCCCCTGCTCACGCTGTCTCTCTCTCTCTCCTAGAAATAAATAAAAATATTTAAAAAAAAAAAAAAAGAAAGAAATGTGGGATTTAATTTCACACTTTGGGAACACGGTGACCCTGGATTTGATTTAAATGATGTGCTATCCTGATCCATTTCAGTGCCTCCTAATATAATATATAAAATGCCCACCATGATTCCCAGATGATCATCAAATGCCCAGGAATGCAGAGGCAAGGCTACCTTGACAAAATGCTCAGCTTCTGATTTGGAGAGATGAGCCATGCCTCTAGGTGATCACAGCAAAGAGGATAAGAAAAAAAAAAGGTTGGAAGATGCTAGTCGGAAAATGCTTCCCCTCTGCTCCACTATCTCTTTCTTTGAAGGGTGTTTAAAGTTACACCCTAGACTTATTTTGAAATAGTAAACTCTCTTGGCCAACAGACCTAGAGAAATGTCTCCAAGCTGGCTTCGATCAGCAATAGAGATGATACTTAGTAATATTGACGCTTTGTGTAATCTATGGAACTGTTCAGAACTCATGCAGGCAAGAGATTATTAATAGGGACATAATGGAATAAAGAAGAGAATGGAAGGAGTAGCCCAGCAGATGAGACATTTTGTCATGTTTCTGTAAGATGCAAAACAGACGGAGGGGAGTTGGCTGATGAAGCTGCAATGGACACCAGCACAGCCCAGGATAAACACAGAGGGGACTCCATCCCAGTGATCCAATGTGGGGACTGACTGTCCTGGTGGAACCTAGGGAAGATTCCTGCTCAGAGAAGGCAGGCATAGGGGATGTAGAAATGAGAAGGGAGGCTAGCGAAGGGTGACCAGTGGAAAGGAAGCAGTTGCCCACCCTCTCATTATCCATTCCTGCCTCGGTGCAGAGAACACCATGCCCCGTCACGGTCCACTCCTACCCAGGTGGGAAACATACCCAGCAGCCAGGAAATTACTGGCTCCTCCTTAAAGGCCAGACAAATAAACAACTCAGAAGAATATTCTCCAAAGAGATAGTCTGCACAGGGGAAGAAT